>OW029924.1:0-20000 GCA_932305915.1 Agriopis marginaria
AACCTAACCTAACCTAACCTAACCTAACCTAACCTAACCTAACCTAACCTAACCTAACCTAACCTAACCTAACCTAACCTAACCTAACCTAACCTAACCTAACCTAACCTAACCTAACCTAACCTAACCTAACCTAACCTAACCTAACCTAACCTAACCTAACCTAACCTAACCTAACCTAACCTAACCTAACCTAACCTAACCTAACCTAACCTAACCTAACCTAACCTAACCTAACCTAACCTAACCTAACCTAACCTAACCTAACCTAACCTAACCTAACCTAACCTAACCTAACCTAACCTAACCTAACCTAACCTAACCTAACCTAACCTAACCTAACCTAACCTAACCTAACCTAACCTAACCTAACCTAACCTAACCTAACCTAACCTAACCTAACCTAACCTAACCTAACCTAACCTAACCTAACCTAACCTAACCTAACCTAACCTAACCTAACCTAACCTAACCTAACCTAACCTAACCTAACCTAACCTAACCTAACCTAACCTAACCTAACCTAACCTAACCTAACCTAACCTAACCTAACCTAACCTAACCTAACCTAACCTAACCTAACCTAACCTAACCTAACCTAACCTAACCTAACCTAACCTAACCTAACCTAACCTAACCTAACCTAACCTAACCTAACCTAACCTAACCTAACCTAACCTAACCTAACCTAACCTAACCTAACCTAACCTAACCTAACCTAACCTAACCTAACCTAACCTAACCTAACCTAACCTAACCTAACCTAACCTAACCTAACCTAACCTAACCTAACCTAACCTAACCTAACCTAACCTAACCTAACCTAACCTAACCTAACCTAACCTAACCTAACCTAACCTAACCTAACCTAACCTAACCTAACCTAACCTAACCTAACCTAACCTAACCTAACCTAACCTAACCTAACCTAACCTAACCTAACCTAACCTAACCTAACCTAACCTAACCTAACCTAACCTAACCTAACCTAACCTAACCTAACCTAACCTAACCTAACCTAACCTAACCTAACCTAACCTAACCTAACCTAACCTAACCTAACCTAACCTAACCTAACCTAACCTAACCTAACCTAACCTAACCTAACCTAACCTAACCTAACCTAACCTAACCTAACCTAACCTAACCTAACCTAACCTAACCTAACCTAACCTAACCTAACCTAACCTAACCTAACCTAACCTAACCTAACCTAACCTAACCTAACCTAACCTAACCTAACCTAACCTAACCTAACCTAACCTAACCTAACCTAACCTAACCTAACCTAACCTAACCTAACCTAACCTAACCTAACCTAACCTAACCTAACCTAACCTAACCTAACCTAACCTAACCTAACCTAACCTAACCTAACCTAACCTAACCTAACCTAACCTAACCTAACCTAACCTAACCTAACCTAACCTAACCTAACCTAACCTAACCTAACCTAACCTAACCTAACCTAACCTAACCTAACCTAACCTAACCTAACCTAACCTAACCTAACCTAACCTAACCTAACCTAACCTAACCTAACCTAACCTAACCTAACCTAACCTAACCTAACCTAACCTAACCTAACCTAACCTAACCTAACCTAACCTAACCTAACCTAACCTAACCTAACCTAACCTAACCTAACCTAACCTAACCTAACCTAACCTAACCTAACCTAACCTAACCTAACCTAACCTAACCTAACCTAACCTAACCTAACCTAACCTAACCTAACCTAACCTAACCTAACCTAACCTAACCTAACCTAACCTAACCTAACCTAACCTAACCTAACCTAACCTAACCTAACCTAACCTAACCTAACCTAACCTAACCTAACCTAACCTAACCTAACCTAACCTAACCTAACCTAACCTAACCTAACCTAACCTAACCTAACCTAACCTAACCTAACCTAACCTAACCTAACCTAACCTAACCTAACCTAACCTAACCTAACCTAACCTAACCTAACCTAACCTAACCTAACCTAACCTAACCTAACCTAACCTAACCTAACCTAACCTAACCTAACCTAACCTAACCTAACCTAACCTAACCTAACCTAACCTAACCTAACCTAACCTAACCTAACCTAACCTAACCTAACCTAACCTAACCTAACCTAACCTAACCTAACCTAACCTAACCTAACCTAACCTAACCTAACCTAACCTAACCTAACCTAACCTAACCTAACCTAACCTAACCTAACCTAACCTAACCTAACCTAACCTAACCTAACCTAACCTAACCTAACCTAACCTAACCTAACCTAACCTAACCTAACCTAACCTAACCTAACCTAACCTAACCTAACCTAACCTAACCTAACCTAACCTAACCTAACCTAACCTAACCTAACCTAACCTAACCTAACCTAACCTAACCTAACCTAACCTAACCTAACCTAACCTAACCTAACCTAACCTAACCTAACCTAACCTAACCTAACCTAACCTAACCTAACCTAACCTAACCTAACCTAACCTAACCTAACCTAACCTAACCTAACCTAACCTAACCTAACCTAACCTAACCTAACCTAACCTAACCTAACCTAACCTAACCTAACCTAACCTAACCTAACCTAACCTAACCTAACCTAACCTAACCTAACCTAACCTAACCTAACCTAACCTAACCTAACCTAACCTAACCTAACCTAACCTAACCTAACCTAACCTAACCTAACCTAACCTAACCTAACCTAACCTAACCTAACCTAACCTAACCTAACCTAACCTAACCTAACCTAACCTAACCTAACCTAACCTAACCTAACCTAACCTAACCTAACCTAACCTAACCTAACCTAACCTAACCTAACCTAACCTAACCTAACCTAACCTAACCTAACCTAACCTAACCTAACCTAACCTAACCTAACCTAACCTAACCTAACCTAACCTAACCTAACCTAACCTAACCTAACCTAACCTAACCTAACCTAACCTAACCTAACCTAACCTAACCTAACCTAACCTAACCTAACCTAACCTAACCTAACCTAACCTAACCTAACCTAACCTAACCTAACCTAACCTAACCTAACCTAACCTAACCTAACCTAACCTAACCTAACCTAACCTAACCTAACCTAACCTAACCTAACCTAACCTAACCTAACCTAACCTAACCTAACCTAACCTAACCTAACCTAACCTAACCTAACCTAACCTAACCTAACCTAACCTAACCTAACCTAACCTAACCTAACCTAACCTAACCTAACCTAACCTAACCTAACCTAACCTAACCTAACCTAACCTAACCTAACCTAACCTAACCTAACCTAACCTAACCTAACCTAACCTAACCTAACCTAACCTAACCTAACCTAACCTAACCTAACCTAACCTAACCTAACCTAACCTAACCTAACCTAACCTAACCTAACCTAACCTAACCTAACCTAACCTAACCTAACCTAACCTAACCTAACCTAACCTAACCTAACCTAACCTAACCTAACCTAACCTAACCTAACCTAACCTAACCTAACCTAACCTAACCTAACCTAACCTAACCTAACCTAACCTAACCTAACCTAACCTAACCTAACCTAACCTAACCTAACCTAACCTAACCTAACCTAACCTAACCTAACCTAACCTAACCTAACCTAACCTAACCTAACCTAACCTAACCTAACCTAACCTAACCTAACCTAACCTAACCTAACCTAACCTAACCTAACCTAACCTAACCTAACCTAACCTAACCTAACCTAACCTAACCTAACCTAACCTAACCTAACCTAACCTAACCTAACCTAACCTAACCTAACCTAACCTAACCTAACCTAACCTAACCTAACCTAACCTAACCTAACCTAACCTAACCTAACCTAACCTAACCTAACCTAACCTAACCTAACCTAACCTAACCTAACCTAACCTAACCTAACCTAACCTAACCTAACCTAACCTAACCTAACCTAACCTAACCTAACCTAACCTAACCTAACCTAACCTAACCTAACCTAACCTAACCTAACCTAACCTAACCTAACCTAACCTAACCTAACCTAACCTAACCTAACCTAACCTAACCTAACCTAACCTAACCTAACCTAACCTAACCTAACCTAACCTAACCTAACCTAACCTAACCTAACCTAACCTAACCTAACCTAACCTAACCTAACCTAACCTAACCTAACCTAACCTAACCTAACCTAACCTAACCTAACCTAACCTAACCTAACCTAACCTAACCTAACCTAACCTAACCTAACCTAACCTAACCTAACCTAACCTAACCTAACCTAACCTAACCTAACCTAACCTAACCTAACCTAACCTAACCTAACCTAACCTAACCTAACCTAACCTAACCTAACCTAACCTAACCTAACCTAACCTAACCTAACCTAACCTAACCTAACCTAACCTAACCTAACCTAACCTAACCTAACCTAACCTAACCTAACCTAACCTAACCTAACCTAACCTAACCTAACCTAACCTAACCTAACCTAACCTAACCTAACCTAACCTAACCTAACCTAACCTAACCTAACCTAACCTAACCTAACCTAACCTAACCTAACCTAACCTAACCTAACCTAACCTAACCTAACCTAACCTAACCTAACCTAACCTAACCTAACCTAACCTAACCTAACCTAACCTAACCTAACCTAACCTAACCTAACCTAACCTAACCTAACCTAACCTAACCTAACCTAACCTAACCTAACCTAACCTAACCTAACCTAACCTAACCTAACCTAACCTAACCTAACCTAACCTAACCTAACCTAACCTAACCTAACCTAACCTAACCTAACCTAACCTAACCTAACCTAACCTAACCTAACCTAACCTAACCTAACCTAACCTAACCTAACCTAACCTAACCTAACCTAACCTAACCTAACCTAACCTAACCTAACCTAACCTAACCTAACCTAACCTAACCTAACCTAACCTAACCTAACCTAACCTAACCTAACCTAACCTAACCTAACCTAACCTAACCTAACCTAACCTAACCTAACCTAACCTAACCTAACCTAACCTAACCTAACCTAACCTAACCTAACCTAACCTAACCTAACCTAACCTAACCTAACCTAACCTAACCTAACCTAACCTAACCTAACCTAACCTAACCTAACCTAACCTAACCTAACCTAACCTAACCTAACCTAACCTAACCTAACCTAACCTAACCTAACCTAACCTAACCTAACCTAACCTAACCTAACCTAACCTAACCTAACCTAACCTAACCTAACCTAACCTAACCTAACCTAACCTAACCTAACCTAACCTAACCTAACCTAACCTAACCTAACCTAACCTAACCTAACCTAACCTAACCTAACCTAACCTAACCTAACCTAACCTAACCTAACCTAACCTAACCTAACCTAACCTAACCTAACCTAACCTAACCTAACCTAACCTAACCTAACCTAACCTAACCTAACCTAACCTAACCTAACCTAACCTAACCTAACCTAACCTAACCTAACCTAACCTAACCTAACCTAACCTAACCTAACCTAACCTAACCTAACCTAACCTAACCTAACCTAACCTAACCTAACCTAACCTAACCTAACCTAACCTAACCTAACCTAACCTAACCTAACCTAACCTAACCTAACCTAACCTAACCTAACCTAACCTAACCTAACCTAACCTAACCTAACCTAACCTAACCTAACCTAACCTAACCTAACCTAACCTAACCTAACCTAACCTAACCTAACCTAACCTAACCTAACCTAACCTAACCTAACCTAACCTAACCTAACCTAACCTAACCTAACCTAACCTAACCTAACCTAACCTAACCTAACCTAACCTAACCTAACCTAACCTAACCTAACCTAACCTAACCTAACCTAACCTAACCTAACCTAACCTAACCTAACCTAACCTAACCTAACCTAACCTAACCTAACCTAACCTAACCTAACCTAACCTAACCTAACCTAACCTAACCTAACCTAACCTAACCTAACCTAACCTAACCTAACCTAACCTAACCTAACCTAACCTAACCTAACCTAACCTAACCTAACCTAACCTAACCTAACCTAACCTAACCTAACCTAACCTAACCTAACCTAACCTAACCTAACCTAACCTAACCTAACCTAACCTAACCTAACCTAACCTAACCTAACCTAACCTAACCTAACCTAACCTAACCTAACCTAACCTAACCTAACCTAACCTAACCTAACCTAACCTAACCTAACCTAACCTAACCTAACCTAACCTAACCTAACCTAACCTAACCTAACCTAACCTAACCTAACCTAACCTAACCTAACCTAACCTAACCTAACCTAACCTAACCTAACCTAACCTAACCTAACCTAACCTAACCTAACCTAACCTAACCTAACCTAACCTAACCTAACCTAACCTAACCTAACCTAACCTAACCTAACCTAACCTAACCTAACCTAACCTAACCTAACCTAACCTAACCTAACCTAACCTAACCTAACCTAACCTAACCTAACCTAACCTAACCTAACCTAACCTAACCTAACCTAACCTAACCTAACCTAACCTAACCTAACCTAACCTAACCTAACCTAACCTAACCTAACCTAACCTAACCTAACCTAACCTAACCTAACCTAACCTAACCTAACCTAACCTAACCTAACCTAACCTAACCTAACCTAACCTAACCTAACCTAACCTAACCTAACCTAACCTAACCTAACCTAACCTAACCTAACCTAACCTAACCTAACCTAACCTAACCTAACCTAACCTAACCTAACCTAACCTAACCTAACCTAACCTAACCTAACCTAACCTAACCTAACCTAACCTAACCTAACCTAACCTAACCTAACCTAACCTAACCTAACCTAACCTAACCTAACCTAACCTAACCTAACCTAACCTAACCTAACCTAACCTAACCTAACCTAACCTAACCTAACCTAACCTAACCTAACCTAACCTAACCTAACCTAACCTAACCTAACCTAACCTAACCTAACCTAACCTAACCTAACCTAACCTAACCTAACCTAACCTAACCTAACCTAACCTAACCTAACCTAACCTAACCTAACCTAACCTAACCTAACCTAACCTAACCTAACCTAACCTAACCTAACCTAACCTAACCTAACCTAACCTAACCTAACCTAACCTAACCTAACCTAACCTAACCTAACCTAACCTAACCTAACCTAACCTAACCTAACCTAACCTAACCTAACCTAACCTAACCTAACCTAACCTAACCTAACCTAACCTAACCTAACCTAACCTAACCTAACCTAACCTAACCTAACCTAACCTAACCTAACCTAACCTAACCTAACCTAACCTAACCTAACCTAACCTAACCTAACCTAACCTAACCTAACCTAACCTAACCTAACCTAACCTAACCTAACCTAACCTAACCTAACCTAACCTAACCTAACCTAACCTAACCTAACCTAACCTAACCTAACCTAACCTAACCTAACCTAACCTAACCTAACCTAACCTAACCTAACCTAACCTAACCTAACCTAACCTAACCTAACCTAACCTAACCTAACCTAACCTAACCTAACCTAACCTAACCTAACCTAACCTAACCTAACCTAACCTAACCTAACCTAACCTAACCTAACCTAACCTAACCTAACCTAACCTAACCTAACCTAACCTAACCTAACCTAACCTAACCTAACCTAACCTAACCTAACCTAACCTAACCTAACCTAACCTAACCTAACCTAACCTAACCTAACCTAACCTAACCTAACCTAACCTAACCTAACCTAACCTAACCTAACCTAACCTAACCTAACCTAACCTAACCTAACCTAACCTAACCTAACCTAACCTAACCTAACCTAACCTAACCTAACCTAACCTAACCTAACCTAACCTAACCTAACCTAACCTAACCTAACCTAACCTAACCTAACCTAACCTAACCTAACCTAACCTAACCTAACCTAACCTAACCTAACCTAACCTAACCTAACCTAACCTAACCTAACCTAACCTAACCTAACCTAACCTAACCTAACCTAACCTAACCTAACCTAACCTAACCTAACCTAACCTAACCTAACCTAACCTAACCTAACCTAACCTAACCTAACCTAACCTAACCTAACCTAACCTAACCTAACCTAACCTAACCTAACCTAACCTAACCTAACCTAACCTAACCTAACCTAACCTAACCTAACCTAACCTAACCTAACCTAACCTAACCTAACCTAACCTAACCTAACCTAACCTAACCTAACCTAACCTAACCTAACCTAACCTAACCTAACCTAACCTAACCTAACCTAACCTAACCTAACCTAACCTAACCTAACCTAACCTAACCTAACCTAACCTAACCTAACCTAACCTAACCTAACCTAACCTAACCTAACCTAACCTAACCTAACCTAACCTAACCTAACCTAACCTAACCTAACCTAACCTAACCTAACCTAACCTAACCTAACCTAACCTAACCTAACCTAACCTAACCTAACCTAACCTAACCTAACCTAACCTAACCTAACCTAACCTAACCTAACCTAACCTAACCTAACCTAACCTAACCTAACCTAACCTAACCTAACCTAACCTAACCTAACCTAACCTAACCTAACCTAACCTAACCTAACCTAACCTAACCTAACCTAACCTAACCTAACCTAACCTAACCTAACCTAACCTAACCTAACCTAACCTAACCTAACCTAACCTAACCTAACCTAACCTAACCTAACCTAACCTAACCTAACCTAACCTAACCTAACCTAACCTAACCTAACCTAACCTAACCTAACCTAACCTAACCTAACCTAACCTAACCTAACCTAACCTAACCTAACCTAACCTAACCTAACCTAACCTAACCTAACCTAACCTAACCTAACCTAACCTAACCTAACCTAACCTAACCTAACCTAACCTAACCTAACCTAACCTAACCTAACCTAACCTAACCTAACCTAACCTAACCTAACCTAACCTAACCTAACCTAACCTAACCTAACCTAACCTAACCTAACCTAACCTAACCTAACCTAACCTAACCTAACCTAACCTAACCTAACCTAACCTAACCTAACCTAACCTAACCTAACCTAACCTAACCTAACCTAACCTAACCTAACCTAACCTAACCTAACCTAACCTAACCTAACCTAACCTAACCTAACCTAACCTAACCTAACCTAACCTAACCTAACCTAACCTAACCTAACCTGAACCTAACCTAACCTAACCTAACCTAACCTAACCTAACCTAACCTAACCTAACCTAACCTAACCTAACCTAACCTAACCTAACCTAACCTAACCTAACCTAACCTAACCTAACCTAACCTAACCTAACCTAACCTAACCTAACCTAACCTAACCTAACCTAACCTAACCTAACCTAACCTAACCTAACCTAACCTAACCTAACCTAACCTAACCTAACCTAACCTAACCTAACCTAACCTAACCTAACCTAACCTAACCTAACCTAACCTAACCTAACCTAACCTAACCTAACCTAACCTAACCTAACCTAACCTAACCTAACCTAACCTAACCTAACCTAACCTAACCTAACCTAACCTAACCTAACCTAACCTAACCTAACCTAACCTAACCTAACCTAACCTAACCTAACCTAACCTAACCTAACCTAACCTAACCTAACCTAACCTAACCTAACCTAACCTAACCTAACCTAACCTAACCTAACCTAACCTAACCTAACCTAACCTAACCTAACCTAACCTAACCTAACCTAACCTAACCTAACCTAACCTAACCTAACCTAACCTAACCTAACCTAACCTAACCTAACCTAACCTAACCTAACCTAACCTAACCTAACCTAACCTAACCTAACCTAACCTAACCTAACCTAACCTAACCTAACCTAACCTAACCTAACCTAACCTAACCTAACCTAACCTAACCTAACCTAACCTAACCTAACCTAACCTAACCTAACCTAACCTAACCTAACCTAACCTAACCTAACCTAACCTAACCTAACCTAACCTAACCTAACCTAACCTAACCTAACCTAACCTAACCTAACCTAACCTAACCTAACCTAACCTAACCTAACCTAACCTAACCTAACCTAACCTAACCTAACCTAACCTAACCTAACCTAACCTAACCTAACCTAACCTAACCTAACCTAACCTAACCTAACCTAACCTAACCTAACCTAACCTAACCTAACCTAACCTAACCTAACCTAACCTAACCTAACCTAACCTAACCTAACCTAACCTAACCTAACCTAACCTAACCTAACCTAACCTAACCTAACCTAACCTAACCTAACCTAACCTAACCTAACCTAACCTAACCTAACCTAACCTAACCTAACCTAACCTAACCTAACCTAACCTAACCTAACCTAACCTAACCTAACCTAACCTAACCTAACCTAACCTAACCTAACCTAACCTAACCTAACCTAACCTAACCTAACCTAACCTAACCTAACCTAACCTAACCTAACCTAACCTAACCTAACCTAACCTAACCTAACCTAACCTAACCTAACCTAACCTAACCTAACCTAACCTAACCTAACCTAACCTAACCTAACCTAACCTAACCTAACCTAACCTAACCTAACCTAACCTAACCTAACCTAACCTAACCTAACCTAACCTAACCTAACCTAACCTAACCTAACCTAACCTAACCTAACCTAACCTAACCTAACCTAACCTAACCTAACCTAACCTAACCTAACCTAACCTAACCTAACCTAACCTAACCTAACCTAACCTAACCTAACCTAACCTAACCTAACCTAACCTAACCTAACCTAACCTAACCTAACCTAACCTAACCTAACCTAACCTAACCTAACCTAACCTAACCTAACCTAACCTAACCTAACCTAACCTAACCTAACCTAACCTAACCTAACCTAACCTAACCTAACCTAACCTAACCTAACCTAACCTAACCTAACCTAACCTAACCTAACCTAACCTAACCTAACCTAACCTAACCTAACCTAACCTAACCTAACCTAACCTAACCTAACCTAACCTAACCTAACCTAACCTAACCTAACCTAACCTAACCTAACCTAACCTAACCTAACCTAACCTAACCTAACCTAACCTAACCTAACCTAACCTAACCTAACCTAACCTAACCTAACCTAACCTAACCTAACCTAACCTAACCTAACCTAACCTAACCTAACCTAACCTAACCTAACCTAACCTAACCTAACCTAACCTAACCTAACCTAACCTAACCTAACCTAACCTAACCTAACCTAACCTAACCTAACCTAACCTAACCTAACCTAACCTAACCTAACCTAACCTAACCTAACCTAACCTAACCTAACCTAACCTAACCTAACCTAACCTAACCTAACCTAACCTAACCTAACCTAACCTAACCTAACCTAACCTAACCTAACCTAACCTAACCTAACCTAACCTAACCTAACCTAACCTAACCTAACCTAACCTAACCTAACCTAACCTAACCTAACCTAACCTAACCTAACCTAACCTAACCTAACCTAACCTAACCTAACCTAACCTAACCTAACCTAACCTAACCTAACCTAACCTAACCTAACCTAACCTAACCTAACCTAACCTAACCTAACCTAACCTAACCTAACCTAACCTAACCTAACCTAACCTAACCTAACCTAACCTAACCTAACCTAACCTAACCTAACCTAACCTAACCTAACCTAACCTAACCTAACCTAACCTAACCTAACCTAACCAAGCATCGAAACGCGGGGTCGCAGTTGCTCTACTCCAGGAACCGTATGTGGGCGGAGCAAAGAAGATGAGGAGTTACCAGGGCGTAAGGGTCTTCCAGAGCACTGAACAAGGAGAAGGGATTGCCAAAGCTGTAGTCGCTGTTTTCGATGCTACGCTTGACATTATACAATACCCGCAACTCACCACAAATAATATCGTTGTGGTGGGAGTCCGAACCAGTGCCTGGCAGATCACGCTGGTGTCCTTATACTTCGAAAAAGACCAGCCCCTAGGCCCATACCTGGATCATCTCACTAAAATCGGAGAAGAGATAGGGACGAGGAGGTTGATAATTGGAGGCGACGTAAATGCTTGGAGTACTTGGTGGGGCAGCGTAAGTACGAACCCTAGAGGAGAAGATGTGAGATGCACACTTGACGAATTGGGACTTCAGGTACTTAACAACGACTCTATCCCGACTTTTGACACGGTAAGGGGAGGGAAACGGTACTGCAGCCACGTCGACGTAACAGCTTGCTCGACAGATTTGCTTACCTTGGTGGAGGACTGGAAAATAGAAGAGAACCTCACGAGCTCGGACCACAACGGCATAACATTTAACATAAACTTACACAAATCTAAAGGCACACACATAACTAGAACCACCCGTCTCTATAATACAAAAAAGGCAAATTGGGCTCAGTTTCATAAGAAACTGGACCAATTAAAAGTCGAGCACAAATTGACACTAGACGAAGTTAACCACATTAGAAACACAGAACAGATAGAAAAAATAGTAGACAAATACACAAACATAATAACACAAACATGCACACACACAATACCAAAAAAGACAAATAAACAAATACTTACCATGCCGTGGTGGTCTGAAGAACTTGCAGCGTTGAAGAGAGAAGTCACCACCAGGAAGCGAAGAATCAGATGTGCTGCGCCAATCCGAAGACCTAGAGTTGTTGAAGAGTACCTGAAAAAGAAAGAAGAGTATGAGTCAAAAGCAAATAAGGCTAGGATTGATAGCTGGAAAGAATTTTGTGGAAAACAGGATAGGGAAACGGTTTGGGATGGGATATACAGGGTTATTGGTAGGACGAAAAAAAGAGAAGAGGATATACCTCTGCAGGTTGAAGGTGTGGCGTTGGATGCAAAAGGTTCCGTGAAAGCGTTAGCGGAAACATTCTATCCGGAAGACCTCACAATAAGCGACAACGCCGAACATCGCAGAATAAGAGCTGAAGCAGACAAAGTAAATGCTGGAGAGCAAGATGATCTATGTGACCCACCATTCACGCAGACAGAGCTCAAAACTGCAATCAACGCCTTCAACCCGAAAAAAGCACCTGGCGCCGACGGCTTCACTGCAGATATATGCAAAGAAGCAATAAGCAACGACCCAGACCTGTTCCTCGGAATCGTAAACAAATGCCTCGAATACCATCACTTCCCTTGTTCATGGAAGGAGGCCACCGTCATAGTATTGCGCAAGCCAGGAAAAGACACCTATACCGCTCCAAAGTCATACAGGCCTATTGGACTCCTCCCAGTTCTGGGCAAGGTTTTGGAGAAGATGTTGGTTACAAGAATCAAGTTTCATTTATTACCAAGGATGAGTACACGCCAGTACGGATTCATGCCCCAAAAATGCACCGAAGACTCCCTCTATACCCTAATGCAATATATACACGCAAAAATAAACCAAAAAAAGTTGGTAACACTGGTGTCATTGGATATAGAGGGAGCATTCGATAGCGCATGGTGGCCAGCCATCAGAGTCCGACTGGCTGAGGAAAAGTGTCCAAAAAATTTGAGGAAGGTAACCGACAGCTATCTCCAAAATCGAAGGGTCAGGGTGAGGTATTCCGGAGAGGAGCTCATCAGGGAGACAGAAAAAGGATGTGTCCAGGGATCGATAGGGGGTCCGATATTATGGAACTTGCTTTTAGACCCGCTCCTTAAAGAGTTAGAAACAAGGGGAGATTACGTGCAGGCGTTTGCAGATGACGTAGTCCTGGTCTTCGATGGTGAGACGGCACAGGAGGTTCAGGCGCGTGCTAATGCCGCACTCGAACATGTTCGGGCGTGGGGTGTCAGAAACAAGCTAAATTTCGCGCCACACAAAACCATGGCAATGGTTATCACCAGAAAGTTAAAGTATGACAACCCACGCCTGAACATGGGAGGGTGCGACATTGGCATGTCGAAGGAAATCAAACTGTTGGGTCTCACCATCGACGAAAAGCTGACTTTTAACGCTCACGCTGCAAACGTCTGTCGTAAAGCGCTAATGTTTTATAAACAATTGTCTAGAGCGGCTAAAATCCAATGGGGTCTTCAACCCGAAATAATTAGGACAATTTACACAGCAGTAGTTGAACCCACGATCATGTATGCCGCCAGTGCATGGGCGCCTGCAACAAATAAAATAGGAATAAAAAATCAGTTTGATGCGGTGCAGCGTGGCTTTGTTCAAAAGATCATCAAGGCATACAGGACAGTCTCGTTAAACTCGGCGCTAACAATCGCTGGGTTACTTCCGTTAGACATAAGGGTTAGGGAAGCAGCCTTACTTTATGAATTAAAAAGAGGATACACCCAGCGCTTGATAGGAGACCGAGAGATGGAGCGACCTGCGCCTTTTACAGCCACGCCACACCCTGCCAAACAAATAGAACTGAAGTTCACATGCCTGGCAGACGAAGCAGCATTACAACAGCACTACAACGATGGTTTAAATATATTTACAGACGGTAGTAGAATAGAAGGGAAAGTCGGCGCAGCGCTATCCGTTTGGGATGGCGCTGCGGAGATTAGTACCCAAAAACTGAAGCTGGGAGAATGCTGCTCCGTCTACCAGGCCGAGCTTCTGGCACTAGTAGCGGCGACGAAAAGGGCCCTTGTAAAGTCGAGACCTAGTTGCAACATTTATTGCGATTCGAGATCCGCCCTTGAAACGGTAACAAACAATACATCCCTCCACCCCCTCGCAGTAGAAGTAAGAGAAAACATTCTCAAACTTGGTGATAATAACAAAATACTGAGATTATTTTGGATAAAGGCTCACGCGGGGCTGGAGGGAAACGAGAGGGCGGATGAACTGGCAAAAAGCGCTGCGTTGCACCTAAAGGTTAAACCGCATTACAACAGCTGCCCGGTCTCATTCGCCAAGCGACAAATCCGAAAGGAGTCGCTCGACGAATGGAACCGGCGATATAAAGACGGCAAAACAGCGTCGACTACAAGGGTCTTTTTCCCAGACGCAATAAGGGCACACCGTATAATAAGAAAATTGATTTTAAAACCTGAAACTGTACAGGTATTGACAGGGCACGGCGGATTCTCCTCGTATTTGTATCGTTTCAAGTGCAAGGAGAGTCCGGCGTGTCCCTGTGATCCTCAAGTCGAGGAAAGCGCCCTGCACGTCATCACTGACTGTCCCATCTACGGCACTCGTAGGTTCAACGCTGAGAATGAGATAGATATGAAGATAAAAATTGAAAATTTGCACGAGATATTGGAAAATAAAGATATAAGAAACAAATTTATTGAATACTGTAATGAAGTAGTAATAAGAGTAGCAAGTAAGAACAAATAGTAAACAAAAGGACCCACTACTGTGTATTATATGTATAATACGCAGTATGTGACCATAAATATAAGAAAATGTAAACAAAATCAATAGCTGTAAGGGATATATCATAGAAATGTAAATAGAATTAAGAAAAATATGAAATGCACAATTATACTTTTGTAAATCCCATTAGAATAAATTAAAACAGAACTCTGGGCTACAAACATTGGACCACCCACCAATGTCAAGTATAAAAGAGATGAACGCAAGAATGACATTGTATGAAGAATGGATGATATGTAAAAAAGCGAGAACTGGTATGAAAGGAATATGAGTATTAAGGTCTCCGACGCTGTTGGAGGTAGGATAGCTCGCGGGCCGGGCCTACAAGCGCCCGGACAGGAAAAAAAAAAAAAAAAAAAAAAAAAAAAACCTAACCTAACCTAACCTAACCTAACCTAACCTAACCTAACCTAACCTAACCTAACCTAACCTAACCTAACCTAACCTAACCTAACCTAACCTAACCTAACCTAACCTAACCTAACCTAACCTAACCTAACCTAACCTAACCTAACCTAACCTAACCTAACCTAACCTAACCTAACCTAACCTAACCTAACCTAACCTAACCTAACCTAACCTAACCTAACCTAACCTAACCTAACCTAACCTAACCTAACCTAACCTAACCTAACCTAACCTAACCTAACCTAACCTAACCTAACCTAACCTAACCTAACCTAACCTAACCTAACCTAACCTAACCTAACCTAACCTAACCTAACCTAACCTAACCTAACCTAACCTAACCTAACCTAACCTAACCTAACCTAACCTAACCTAACCTAACCTAACCTAACCTAACCTAACCTAACCTAACCTAACCTAACCTAACCTAACCTAACCTAACCTAACCTAACCTAACCTAACCTAACCTAACCTAACCTAACCTAACCTAACCTAACCTAACCTAACCTAACCTAACCTAACCTAACCTAACCTAACCTAACCTAACCTAACCTAACCTAACCTAACCTAACCTAACCTAACCTAACCTAACCTAACCTAACCTAACCTAACCTAACCTAACCTAACCTAACCTAACCTAACCTAACCTAACCTAACCTAACCCAACGATATTTCTACTGAAAAGTTTTTTGTAGTATTGACTGTGATATATCGTTGGAAGCGCACGCGCGACCGCTACTCGTTTCTGAAATCAAAATTTCATTAGTTAAATTTGACAAAATTTTATTTGCAAAAAACCAAATTTCACATAGTTTTTAAATTTTTAAACTTACCTCTCCGTTGACCTGGAACCCGCCGCTGGACGCACCAGCAAGCGCGCCATCCGGAATCTGCAACAAACAAAAAATTCATTAACAAAATTTCATAATATAAGCGTTTTTTAGGAAATTCATCAAAATTTTTACACATTTTCGGCTATTTTTTGCATTTTGTTTGCAAACCGCTCATCCGATTGGTGCCAAAAGCGCACCATCAGCTGCGCCTGAAGCGGGGCTTCAGTTTTTCATCATAAATTTTTCCTCTTTCATACAAAATTTTTACACGCGACAGTAAAAAACTGTTTTTTCGGCATTTTTTCTTCTTTTTCACATAACTTTGGTGTATTTTTCATAGTTTCAGGATATTTTTGATTGATTTTGGCGATCTATCACTCGGACACGCACCTGGGTAGCTCATTCGAGCGTTACCAGCAGCGTGAGAGGCGAGAAATCGCGGAAATCTATTAAAAATCATAATTTCCATACTTTGGTTCATCTCGGAATCCGCCTAAGGGGTGACGATATAAATAAAACTTAACGATATTTCTACTGAAAAGTTTTTTGTAGTATTGACTGTGATATATCGTTGGAAGCGCACGCGCGACCGCTACTCGTTTCTGAAATCAAAATTTCATTAGTTAAATTTGACAAAATTTTATTTGCAAAAAACCAAATTTCACATAGTTTTTAAATTTTTAAACTTACCTCTCCGTTGACCTGGAACCCGCCGCTGGACGCACCAGCAAGCGCGCCATCCGGAATCTGCAACAAACAAAAAATTCATTAACAAAATTTCATAATATAAGCGTTTTTTAGGAAATTCATCAAAATTTTTACACATTTTCGGCTATTTTTTGCATTTTGTTTGCAAACCGCTCATCCGATTGGTGCCAAAAGCGCACCATCAGCTGCGCCTGAAGCGGGGCTTCAGTTTTTCATCATAAATTTTTCCTCTTTCATACAAAATTTTTACACGCGACAGTAAAAAACTGTTTTTTCGGCATTTTTTCTTCTTTTTCACATAACTTTGGTGTATTTTTCATAGTTTCAGGATATTTTTGATTGATTTTGGCGATCTATCACTCGGACACGCACCTGGGTAGCTCATTCGAGCGTTACCAGCAGCGTGAGAGGCGAGAAATCGCGGAAATCTATTAAAAATCATAATTTCCATACTTTGGTTCATCTCGGAATCCGCCTAAGGGGTGACGATATAAATAAAACTTAACGATATTTCTACTGAAAAGTTTTTTGTAGTATTGACTGTGATATATCGTTGGAAGCGCACGCGCGACCGCTACTCGTTTCTGAAATCAAAATTTCATTAGTTAAATTTGACAAAATTTTATTTGCAAAAAACCAAATTTCACATAGTTTTTAAATTTTTAAACTTACCTCTCCGTTGACCTGGAACCCGCCGCTGGACGCACCAGCAAGCGCGCCATCCGGAATCTGCAACAAACAAAAAATTCATTAACAAAATTTCATAATATAAGCGTTTTTTAGGAAATTCATCAAAATTTTTACACATTTTCGGCTATTTTTTGCATTTTGTTTGCAAACCGCTCATCCGATTGGTGCCAAAAGCGCACCATCAGCTGCGCCTGAAGCGGGGCTTCAGTTTTTCATCATAAATTTTTCCTCTTTCATACAAAATTTTTACACGCGACAGTAAAAAACTGTTTTTTCGGCATTTTTTCCACCCACCCACCCACCCTTTGTCGGTAACCGTTAAAAAATCCGATTTCACTTTTCTCCGGAAATCGACAGAGGGGCTGCATACTTTCAGGAATCTGTTAAAATTTCTCGCCTCGCACTGTCCGTTTGGTTTCTGTAACCCCTTTTCTCATCATAATTACTGACAGACTTATTTAAACTTATTTTGACTTCTTATACAAATTTATTTTGACAAAGGGCATCATCATGTCCACCTATAGGACTCCGACAAAACCGGCTCAGGAGTCGGACCAGGACTCAGCAGCGGCTGGTTCCGCCGCAGAGATTATCTCTCCCCCCTGCCCAAATGTTAGGAGGAGTATTGGCGCGTGGGAATCCGGGAAGTCAGACTCCCGGACCAGCCTTTCTCCTCCTAACAAGACCTTCACATTGGCAGCCCCAAAAACCAAGCCAATAGCAGCTCGCAGATTGTCGGCAGGTGCTGCGCAGAGCCCACAAATAAGCCAAAAACCAAAAGCCTCGGACAGGGTGGCAGAGGCAAAAGCGTGCCTCCTTAGAGTTAAGCTCAACCTCTCCAACTCCCGGAATCTCAAAACAGATATCAAACTTGCGGTTACACAGGCAGTTGATCGTCTGTTTCAGCTGGTGAAGGAGGCTGATTCTGAAAAGAATAAGATCTCTGACACGGAGCAACAGATCCGGGAGAAGGCTG
Source organism: Agriopis marginaria (assembly GCA_932305915.1). Taxonomy (NCBI): domain Eukaryota; kingdom Metazoa; phylum Arthropoda; class Insecta; order Lepidoptera; family Geometridae; genus Agriopis; species Agriopis marginaria. Next base: position 18,975 of record OW029924.1, read on the forward strand.
AGATGAAAGGTGATAGTGTCTCTTCATCATCTTTCTTAGGTTCTTCCCTGGAAAAGATGATGAGGAAACACATGAGCATGATTGAGGAGAGTAACGCCAAAATGGCGTCTTTAAACGAGTCTCTTCAACGCCAGCAAGTTGCGGGAGGACACGATAATGCACAGGCTGATAACATTGGCAAACTTCTGGGCGAAGTGCGCGATCTTCGCCAGACCTCCGAAGAGACGAGGAAAACGGTTTCTTCGTTGAAAGACGCCGGTCCCTTGTATGCGGAGGTCTTGGCCAGACCAATTAGTGGTACCACCCCAGCAAAGCCTCGCCCGAAGCATTCGCTCATCGTGTCCTCTGAAGACGATCACGATACTAGTGACCTGGTGCTCGGAAAGATCCGGAAAGCTCTGGAAGCTAAGACCACCGGGATCCAGGTCACTAGGGTCCAGAAAGTCCGTGACCAAAAAGTGGTACTGAGCTGCAGCAGCAGGGAGGAGCTGCAAAAAGTGAGTGATAAAATCACGACGAAGGGCCAACGCCTCAAGGTGGAGGAGGCCAAAAATAAAGATCCTCTCGTCATAGTGAAGAACATCCTCAGTTTCCATAAAGACGAAGAGATTGTAGCGTGTTTAAGGTCTCAAAACGCCAGCCTTCTCGCGGACATTTCGGAAGCTGAATTTAAGGCGGTGGTCAGGTACCGTAGACGGGCGCGAAACCCGCATGAGAACCATGTGGTGCTTCAGGTGTCACCCAAACTGTGGCAAAGGCTAACTCAAGCCCAGCGAATACATGTAGACCTGCAATACGTGGTTGTTCAGGACCATTCTCCCCTTATCCAATGCACGAGGTGCCTGGGATATGGGCATGGGCGCAGGCTGTGCACAGAGTCAGCCGACCTGTGCAGCTTTTGCGCCGGCCCGCATCTCCGGGCAGACTGCCCGACATATGCGACTGGGGAGAATGCTATCTGCCGAAATTGCAGGTTGGCAAAGTACGCCGAAGTCAGCCACAACGCCTTTGACTCGGAGTGCCCCG